>CM062825.1:27326466-27371749 GCA_031772345.1 Himalopsyche anomala
CGAACAGAAAGATATGACTAGTAAAAGACCTCTAGTAAACTAATAGTTCTCGCTACTCCTTGTTAATTTTAATGATGAAAGGGTAAGAAAGAATCTTAGATTTAACAATCAACCATACCTTCAAACATAAATCGATATATCGATTGAATTTTTTTTTATAAATCGATTGAAGAAATCGAGGACTCAAACCCATCATGGAAGCCAGCGACGTTGAACACTCCGCCACGGATCCGACTCAACAATTTAGTAAATTTTTTCATATATAATGTATGTTTTATAATCACTAAAATCATTCATTTCACAAAATTTTAGATCTTACACGATTTTAATTTTTTTTAAGCAAACTTACAAGTGATGACGACTTGTTTTGTATTAAAGTAGATCACATTTATTTTTGAAGAGATTTTAAGTATTTCACAATTAAATATTGAAAATATCAACTGCTAAGTGTATCACATTTTTTTAAAATTCCATTTTCAGTTATGAGTTGAGTATTACTAGATTGTGACATTTTTGATCATTGAATGAATATTTTTTCAAAATATCAAATAAAAGTATTTTTAATTTAGACATACTTGAAGAAACATAAGCTTTAAATACTAAATAAAAACTATAACAAACTAAAACGATCTCGTTAAGAATTAAAATAAAAAAAATATTGTTCGGCAATGTCAATTTTATGAACGTGAGTTAATAAATGGTTGTGAATCAATGACTTAGAGTATAAATGCAACTACATAACATATGCAAGAGTATGCCAGAGGTCATCATCTGCGACCTTTATGCACCTCGTGAGAACCGAGTGTTCGGATCCACTGCAATGGCCATATGTTATTGGAAAACAATAATTATTCGAATGAAAATACAATACAATTTTCAAGCACTTTTGTATTTAGAAAATATATACAACGTTCACTAAATGGCATTTTTTTCAGGTAGCTGCATTAGTTTTTATATTTACGAATTTATATGAACGAAACAGATCTTTTAGATAGTGTGTTTAGACTTAGGCTAACAATACCACACATATTATATTGATGAAAAATCAAAAATTCAAATCTCTTCAGGCTCAAATATTTTTTTTACCAGGTCCACTTCCAATGAGGTGCATATGGATTCATAATGGAGTTTATCTCAACAGAAGAGTTTCTACGAGAGCTGCTTGTTACTCAGTTACTCAACCTCTCTAAGAGAGTAGGGATATAAGGATAAGACTAGAAAATGACTAGCGGTTAGCTTATCACTCTTGCAACGTCTCATATTTTTAGGATATGATGAGTGGTAGGGGGAAATTCAAGAAATCACATATGCCTTTGAACGAAAATCCGTAGAAAACCAAACCTTTGTATGTTTTGGCTATAAATTATGTTTTTTTTTAAATAAAAAATGAGCTTCGGTATAACTTTGTCCATATATATTATCTTAAAAAAAATGTAAATTTAAAATGAAGAAAAAAATGTCAAAAAACGAAAAACACGAAAACAGTTTTTGATTATTGATGACTGAATTATTCAGTAGAAAAGTAACTGGTTTATAACTTCCTTCCGAGGAAAATCCACTAATAAAATCAGACTTGGATAAATGTCAATCCATTACCAAGTCCAACCATCGGATCATAAAGATTGACGTTCATGAAGCAGATTTTACGATCACCATTATTTTCACGTTAAACGCCGAGCTTAACCATCAGGTGGCTTCGGATCTCAATAAAAGTCGTGCATAAACATGCCGTGACGTCACTTCGAGGACTCTCGGCTTTCAGTACTGGAAGCCTAATATCATGGAATCGTTATCCTTTAATATAAATAAGTTTCTACAACTTTCGTATCTACGGATTATATTTTTTCAACAAAGTTTGGTCGCATTTTGAATCATATGCAAATCAATTAAAACATTTTTTGTTTTTTATTCATGAAATGTCTAAAAAAAGTAATGCTAAATATTATTATTCGTATCTTCTTGCTATTTTAATATAATTTAGATTGTTTTGTGAAATAAGTGTAATGACTGACGTGTTTACTATACAAGACTATGTAAACTGCCATTTTGTTACAAATTTGATTTAATTTTTTCTAAAATGTACACGTCAATTGCCAAGTTTACACGATGACATATCTAATCAATTGTCGACAAATAATGCAGTAATTGTTTTTAGAGATCTCATCTTATCATGATATGTTTTTACTGGATGATTGGGTAGGACAAATGGTTAGTCAATCTCCTGTTGCTACGTTTTTATTTTATAATCAATTCAGTGGGTGGGAGTGAGAACATTATAGTTATAGATATACCATTCATTTAAAAACATATCCGTAAAATAATTAAAATAATGACAAAATCAAATATGACAAACCAATATAATACATGATCTGTGTTTGAATTATTAATAACTTGAAAAATAGTAGGTTATTATTGAAATGTTTTATTGCAATCACCCAAAATTTATACACGCATTGCTGTGCTGAATTCGTCATTTGCACGTTTAAATTAACATTAAAAACATTATAGAATCTATGTTATAGAAAAAAATGAGAAAAAAAAAATTAAAATGTTTACATGTGAATGTATTATACATTTTTCGAAAGATTCAAATTTAATATTAAAATTCAACCAAAGTCGAAATATTAAACTATAAAAATAGTTAGTTGACATTTCCAAAACCGCAAAATATCGTCGATGCACATCAAATATGGTCTATGTGACTATGGGTACACATAGTCACATAGACCATATTTGATGTGCATCGACAATATATTGGTGTTAAGTTTTAATTCTCGGACTGTTATTATATAAAAATAAACACTTTTATTATATATTGCACATTTTTCAAATGAAGATTAGAACCAGTTTCTCTTATCATGAGGATCAGTTGTTATGCTCTATTTTTTAATACAATTAACCACTCGAATACCAAGCGGACATCGGTGTCCGGAACATATGCAAGCGAACACGGACGTACAAGACATTTAAAAAATCAAATACGTAGTATTCTAATAATTCTATAAGTAATATTTTGATGTATATGTGTAGTGCTATCTATACTGAGTCAATATAGGTTTTTAAAATATCAAATTCGGCTGTATATTAGGCAAAATTATTTTTCTCAAAAACACGCAGTATCTCTGGGACATATTAATGATTTATTTGCGCGGTATTCAAGCGGTTAATATATTACGAAAAATATTATGTTTCTTTAAAAATGTGTTTTTTGCTATAATATTTTAATTCTGCAACGTTTGACAGTCGGCCGATCGAAAATTATGCTGAGACATTTGGTCAGATGCGAGTTCCGTACCGGTGTAATAAAACAGTATTGTGGCTTACCAAAATGACCCCTTGAAGAAGTCGATCGACCATCTCGAACAAACGGTTCCAATCGCACATATTATGTCTTATTTGGCCATCAAAGTGCTCCGGACGGTTCTATTATTGCCACTAAAAGAGGACTGTTGACGTCATTACTTGACCGCCACGGACAAAATGAATGGAAATCGACGCATGATGGGGAGGAAATGCAAACTTACTTTAATCTTAAAGACGAGTCTATTGAATTTAGTTAAATTATAATCTATGAAAAAAATACTATGATATAAGATTTTTGTTTGTCAAATTAGAATTACAATATTTTGATTCTGTACACTTCCATAAATTTAAATTTTAATAAAAAAAAAAATAATAAAAAAAAATATGGAAATGTACAAAATCAAAATAATTCAAATTTGACATTTAATGTCCATCAAGCACCTTCAGTTAAAGTTCTAAATTATAAAAATGTAATATGTGTTTAATATAAGATTTCGACTAAGGGTGCTTGGTAAAATTTCAATATTGAATTTGAATCGTTCAAATTATGTACACTCACAAAAGTGAGTGAATATATGTGAACAAATATATTCGTAAATTTTCCAGAAAACAAAATAAATATATTTTTTGTAATAATTCTGTAGGTATTACCATGGGTTAATCCATTTCGCCAGCAATGGCTTTAAGCTTAGTGATACATTTAATTCTTATATACACACGATACGTTTATTTACTAAACTTTAGATCAAGTTTATCCGTCTACTTGAACGCCTGAAGATGCTGAATGGCGAAACCTGGGTCGTTAGTGACAAAACTTGTGTGTACATAATTTGAACGATTGAAATTTAATACCATTTTATTTTTATTAAAACATGAGATTCCATTGACATATTGTAAGTGACATTTTTATATATGAGTATACGAGAGGTGAAGTGAGCCAAGTGGTGTTTAAGGGAAAATTGAGTTGGATACGCTATTATATTGGTATCGTAAAAGTGAAGTGGGCTCAGTAAATACGCAGTGAAATAGTGTTATCTCAATGAAATAAATATACGCAATCCACTTAAACACCAAGTAAATTCATGATATATTTAAAAGTGGAAAAGTTTTCCATTTTTACTACTTGGCTCACTTCACCTCTCGAGGACTCAATTGAAATAAACAAAAAATACATTAATTAATTAAATATTTTTTATTTGAATATCATTTTAACGATTCAACTCTTTTTTACGCGTAACAGTCCACTAAAAGAAGAAATATTAAATTCTTTCGCGAATTATTTTTTTTAAGAAGACTCCAGAAACATAAAACACAAAAGCTGATTATTCTTAATAACAAGAACTTAATGACACAAAACAGTAATAACAAACAAAACGCTTCGTTAGATCCTAACTCATTATAGATTTCTAGCGATTTATGTCTAGACCCTCATTAAAATAAATGGCTCACTTCACCTCCAATGAGCATAATTGTATTATAATAAATAAAGTCAAATTGTATTTTTTCAACGAAGACACAATATTATATTAAAGTTCGATATTGTATTATTTTAACAAACTATACTTGTTTTAGATATATGAGACTTGTGTATAGTAAATGATGTTTATTTTGACACCCCTGAATTATATTTATCATCATCAGATACACAACCACCGTGGGTAAAGTCTCGACACTTCCAGCAAAGATTTATAATTATCGGTTGCGAGCTTAAAACAAAAATCACCGAGCGCTGTTGAAACGTTACTTCTAACTCAGTGGTTTCCGACCTTTTTGTCATTGCGCCTCCCTTTGAAGAAAAAAATATCTTCGCGCCTCCCCATACTTTATTTCATATAGTAATAAAGACACGTTTTAAAGGGTAAATAAATATGTTGGACTGCTCGCGCCTCCCTTTGCGCCGTCCATGCCTCCCCAGGGAGGCGCGCCTCCCAGTTTGGAAATCGCTGTTCTAATTCATAATCACAATTATCCGATTAACTATAGGCTAGCAAGACAGCCCAGCCCTATAACAATGCTGCATTATGCAGAAATAAAAACATAACTCATAATATAACCATATTAAGAAATTACTTGTTTTTTTTTTGTCCATGTCCGCTTGCAATGTGGAGGATATGGCCTCTTAATGGAGGTACCTCAACAGAAGTTTTTTTTACTACAGTTGCCTGTTACTCAGTTTCTCAACTTCTTTTCCGGGAAGAGTAGAGATAGACATGGACATATGAAGGATAGGGCAGAACTAACTGCGCCGACATTATAATGTGGATACATTCCATGGTGGGAAGGATTTTTTTACATCACAAACATCCATACCCAGTGGCAGATTAAGCACACGAGAGGCCCCAGGCACAATACAATTTGGATGCCATTTTTTTTGATAACATTAGAACGTGAAAAAAAATCATGTGAAGTAGTAAAAACGTATGTGTTAAATATATATGTATTTTTTAAAACAATATCCACTCCCAATGTGGAGCATATGGATTCCTAATGGAGTTTATCTCAACAGAAGTGTTTCTACGAGAACTGCTTGTTACTCAGTTGCTCTACCTCTCTTTTTCAAAAGAAAGTAGGGATAGAAGGATAGGGCTAGGACAGGACTAGTGGTTAGTTAATCGCTCTCGATACGCCCCGTTCATAGGATAGGATGGGTGGGAGGGCGGAATTCAAGACATCACATACATCCTTGCCTTCGAACAGAAATTCATAATTCGATTGAAAAATCAATTTATAAAACTGTCCGTACCGGGATTTGAGCCCGTGCCCTCCGTAACCAAAGCCAACAACGTTGACCACTCGACCACACAGGCGGCATATAATATAATATGTAATAAATAATTTAGCTTTAATAACAAAATGCTCTTTTTGAGAATGTGAATTAAAGTGTTTTTTTAAGGCTGTGCTTATGACATTACAGAGATAGAGAAATAGGAAATAGACAATCGCAATAAAGGAGTGACCAGTGACCTCTGTGGCGGATGTTTGCATAATGTGATCGTTTCGAGGGGGGATTCCGCCCGCCCAAAAGTGGCGCCCGGTGAGGTCGGGCCTATCTCTTTGATATCTTTATTTAGGATGATTGCGACCCCGGCTGTATTGGGTATTTTATGACATTGATTGTTCGGTAAAGATACATCTAAACGACTTGGAAAATTCTTATTTTTACAACATTTTTTTGTACTATTATTTCATTAAAAATACAACTGGAAAAAAGACATGTTATATCTATTTTACAAAAAAAGAGTTATTTTTTTAATGTCTTGCCACAACGCACAACAACACAAATCATTAAACATGTGAGTTACCAGCTAAACGACTTTATCCACTTGCTGTGTATTGGTGATAATATTTTTATTCTACGTCATACATATCGACCCACAATCGGCCAAATATCTTAAGCGACACTATTAGATAAATTGTGTTTTAAGCCAACAATTGTTGAGTATCACCAAAGGCGTCAGTGACGAAAAATTTAGAACTTTATCGTATTCACCTGCTATTTTTAAGACCTGTGCATTTTAGCGCTTTGGCTTATTATCATTTGTATTCGATACGCTGATCAAGAGAACTAAAAATTAGTCAGAATAATATCAGGATAAAATTGACCATATAATATATATTACTATTCACTAATCGCATTCAAGTAATTCCATTATCGAAATTAGTACGAGAATAATTATAAAAAAATCCTTCTCCTATCAGCGATGGGCTGCCAATATGTTAACAAGGGGCTCGCTTAATCTTAAAGCAATTCTCGATATTTTGGAGAAGGGGTGATTTTTCGTCACTCCTATGCTATTTATTATATTCAATACTTAAACATGCAATCAATTTTTACTTGATATACTTATATTACGTAACAATGTGCAATTTACCGTAAATCTAAATGGCTATAAATTTACTATTGTATATACTGAAGCTGTCCTAGATAATATATTAGTCAGAAATTACAGTTATATACTAATTTGATCTAAGAATATTTTTTCTCTCTAATTAACAAATGGCTCACCGGCCATAGTCAAGTTTAACAAGGGGTTCCCGGAGCCCCTCCGAGCCCCTCCAGCTCACCTCTGCTTATAGAATGTATATGATTTGAGAGGTCAAAATTAAAAGTAATTTTGTTTTTATCGTAGACTTAATTATAAGAATGTTATTTTTGGGTATGTTTCACACAAAATTGAAATTATAAAGCAATACAATTATGACAGCAATGTTGTATGCCTCAGAAAGTGAGTAGAAACGTTTGACCAGGACGTCAACTGGCCAAGCTGGAACAGTTTGGCAGCAAAGTGGCCATCGCCAGTTATGAATTGACTGGTCTAGAAATTAGGAGTCAAAACTTTGATTATCTCCATCGCCATTATATATTCGGATAGAATTAACGAATATTTAAATTAATAATAATTGTAATCGATAGATAGCACTATCAAGTGTCATTATTGTAATAGGCAATATGAATGCAGCAATAAATACAGCTGACGTTCAAGAAAAGGTATATAGACCATGTAAGACAGATAGGAGAAACCTGTTAAACGATATTTAACAATATTCGTTTGGTTGGCGTATTTTATAAAACTTAAAATTTTTAGCAATATATACCACCGGGCTTTTTCTTTTATCGTTTTATTTAGAATATCAATAGAACGATACAATAAAATATCCAATATTTGACCCATAACGGCTGACCATTCAGATAATAAAAATGCAATACAAGAACAGTAAAGCGACCCCATTGTTTTAAGTAATGTGGTTTATTCACCCTTATGTTTCTATAAGGAGATCAAAACGATCAAATTTACATCATTGATAGCTAAAGGGAAGTATTGTCCGAAGGAAGAATGTCATAAAGTGATTTGGAAGCAGATTACTCTATCTGGGAAAAGAAAATTGCTTCATTCGATATAATAATATGTAGGTCCCTATAAAGTTAAAGACTTAGTTCTGCATAAAGATTGCGTAATTGCTGATGTAATTTGTTTTGAATATAGATATTTATTTACATGGATTTGTGCCTTAAATCAAAAGATTACTTCATAAGACAAGCTGTCAGATTTCCGATCAAATATACATACAAAAATTAATAGCATAATCAATGTTCATTTGTTTTTAAACTTCTAAATTTGTTCGAACATATTTCAGTTGATATAATATATTGAGAGGGTGGAATTTGGCACTTTTCTCTGCTCTTGTTGTTTGTAAAAGAGTGAAAGATTTTTTTTTCTATTACCAGAAAACAAAAAAATAGATTCCTTGTGAGACATATAGATATATTTATAAAGTATCATGTCGTCGATCCTAATGTTGATTGTAGTTGTTTGTTTAAATTTTAATCAATGCTTTCAATTCTTCTTTTAATTCTCATAAAAATGGTTTCTTAATTTGTGCTTAATGCCAGGGTATAAATTAATTCCACAAGTTTCAGTATACAGTATTTGATATAGTTTCCGAAAACGGTTGTTGTCTCTTGCAATTACATGGCCAGTAAAAAATCAGTTGTTATTTTTAGCCTCTGGATTTAAATTACCTCCACGGTTAGAAGTAAAATGACTTGTTATTTTCTACTCTTTTATTATGATATTCTTTACAACAGTCCCGTGCAGCTTTATATCGAGCCAATAATATGAGGAGTATTTTTTTTTTCTTGATTACATTGCGTTATGGAAGGCGGCCGTAAAAATTCGACTGCATACACGTAACGGGTGGTGGTGGGGTACTCAACAACCAACTTGTACTGATATCCTCCCCCAGCAAATGAGACAAATACTCGTTTTTTTAAAATCCACCTCAACTCCCAATGTGGAGCACATGATCTTCTAATAGAGATATCTCAACAGATTATTTTTCTACGAGAATTGTTTCTTACTTTCAAAGCGAGTAGGGATAGAAGTATAGAACTAGAACAGGATTAATGGTTAGCTAATCACTCTCGCTACAGCCGTTTTTAAGATAGGTTAAATGGAAAGGAATTCAAGACATCACAAACATCCATGTTTTAGAGCTGAAATCCATAAATCGATTGAAAAATCATTCATTATATAAAAACTTTCGTAATACAATTTGAACTCGTGACCTCCGTCATAAGTCAACGATGTTGACACTCGACCACGTTTACGTAAGCAAAAAAGGTTTTTTTTTTTTAGAAAATTACACGAACTAAATAGATAAATAAAAAGACAAAGCGTTCGACTGAAAATTGAGTAGATAAACTGAGGTTCTGGATTCACAATGCCACAGTAAAACAGGAACTGATGATGATCAGATAGTGTATGTAATAAATAAAGCACGTGGAAATGTTGATTCTGCCTCGAAAAAAAGGCAAAGTAACCTCAAAGTGAGTGGAACAAGTGCGATTATTTACCATGTTTATTATTTGGCGCTGCGGACCGGATGGAATTGACAGTTTGATTTGGTTCCATCAGCCGATATCGTCAGGTCAGGATCTTTGGTTTCCCAAGGGTTCAGGTGACAGAGGTCTTCGGTCAAGAATTGATCACCCCTCAGGAAGATGAAAATAGTGACGCGCAACATTGTAACGGAAAACATATCCGTCGTGATCTTATGTATGAAACAAAATGGAATTTTAAATATTTGATTTTAGTGTTTCACAGTACGATAAGCAGTCTGGGGTTTGAAACATTAAAATCACATTTAAGAAGTGCAATATTGTAATTATAATTTGAATTATTATGTTAGAGTGAATAATATAATACATTGTGTATCTCTTCTTAGCCAGTATATATTAGCTGAGCAAATTTACGTTTAAGCATAGTTCTGACGATGGCGGAAGCCGAAATAGCTATCAACGCATTAAATATAAAACTGTAGAATTGAAATACGTTGTTATTTTTACCCTATTAAAATGGAGTTCTACCAAGTAAATGCCAAATCAATAAATAAATGGAATTTACTTTATGTAAAAATAGCTTTCTTTGATAATTATATTTAAATGTCACTTTTAATGTGTTCATTGCGAACTCTTGGTGGAAAGACATTATATCAAGAAAATAAAACATCTTTTTTATACTAATTCTACATTATTTATTTAAAGATCAAGATTAGTTTTACTCGCTCGATTTTAGTGGTATTTATTTTTAAAATATCATCAACACTTAATTTATTTGAAACTTGTATCAATATTAATACATATTTTTTATAGCTCTTTTACTAATTACTCGTAATTAGCGAAACCGGTCCTGATCTTAAAATAATTAATATGGGATAGCTACAAAAACAATGTTTTATTTTATAAATATTTAATTGAATTTTTAAAAATCTAGTATTAATTGACACTTTGAAACGTATTTTTATTTAGTAAGAGATAAATTCATATAAAATAAAATAACTTAGATTATTCCACGTATTGTGCTACAAACTGTGACACGTATTTCGCCTCTTTCAGAGGCATCCTAGGACAGACTACTTTCATAAATGCTTGTTTAAGTACGAATGATTTTAATTTTATTATTCTGATATCTATATATATAAAACAAAGTGGGGTTATTTACACCACGTATATCTCGAGAATTAGAGCACGGATTTCAATGATCTTTGCTTTATTAAATTTGTATGGGCATAGAATAGCAGAATAAGCATTAAAACATCGGGAAAATATCACGGAAAAGAAATTATAAAGAAAATAAATATCTCAGTACAATACGTTTTTTTAAATTTTTCGAATCGAACGCGGAACATGACGTATGCAGTTTATGCTTAATACAATAGGTGGCGTTGGTTGTAAAATTCATTTGTTTCATACTTTGAATTAGAGATGTACCGACGAACTTGGACGAACGTGTCAGAATTTCGAAACTAAATCTTCAATATCCATTTAAAAAAAAACTTTTAGGAATTTATGTTTCATGTTCATCACCGTCGCTAAAATATATACTGAAATGTGAAAAGACGAATGAAAGTACATAAAATCAGAAAGTATTTTAAAAAAATCAGTATACTTTTCATGTATATTAATTATATTGTTATTGAAAACTATCAAATCATTATTTTATTTTTGATCCCCATATACAGTCAATCCTGTTTTTATGCAATTTCAAAGTAATGCGGTTTTTTAGAAATGCATTTTTTTAAATGTACCATATTTTACGATATATAAAAATGTTAAATATTACATTGAGAGCATATATCGTTGTATTTTGGATAGAATAGAGAGAATCATAAACACAACCGACATTTGAAAAAAAATACGATTTCGGACTGTTTAAATCATGTTGCATCTGCCATCGCTGAATTAAGGCCACCTACTTAGGTGTGTTACAGTCGATAAAACCATTGAAACATCGGTAATATCAGCTGAAATGATTACTTTAGCACACGAGCTTGGTGAAGAAAGGCTTGATACCTTTAGCGAAAATTATATCGACGAATTACTTACAGATAAAGCTATAAGTGACAAAGATGTCAATAATTTAAATTTAATTATTGACAAAAAACCAGAAAACAATGACGAACTGAAAGAAATTCTGCGATCATTCACTGCGAAAATAATTGAAGAAGGTCTCCGACTTTTCAGTAAATTAGAAGATCATTTCTTTCTAAATGATTCAAATTCTGATCGCGCATTCAAGTTTCAACGATAACTTTAAAAAAATTATATATGGGTATAACCAGTGCTTTTTTTTGAAAAAAAAGGTGCCGGAACGCACTTTTTTCGAGCATTTTCTAAGAAGGTATATTATTTATTATATATTCGAATATCATTTTGATAGAATTAATGACGGCTTTTCATATAATGCATAGAAAATAAAACAAAATATACATATTTTAAAATAGAAAAAATAAAATTAAACATTTATTAAAATTTCGAGAAAAAAAGGTGCCGGAACGCCGTTCCGCCGCGTTACAGGGTAAAAAAAGTCCTGGGTATAACAAACTGCATAACCAATTAATTATCGAAAAAGAAAATCTGAACAAACTCTGATCACTAATTTCATTGTTAGAAAACAACCATACCATGTGTGGAACATTAAACAAAAAAATATTTTTTTTTTCTAATGTAAGATAATCTCATAAATATAATATTGAAGATTTGGAAAATGTTGCGTTTTTTGTTATATTGAGAATTTATATCATTTCGTAATATAAAAATATGAAAATTTAGAATGAACTTTCGTAAAATTATAAAAAAGTATTATTTGAATAATTTTGAAAAGATCCCTGTCACTATGTTGGTGACATGCATTGAGAACAAATTTATCCTAGACCAACACATTCCTTAGCAACAGCCTTTGTTTGACAGTTACTGTCAAACAAAGTAGTCGTTTGTCAACATTGTGAAGATGTAATTTTATTATTTAAAATACAGTGAAATAAAGAGGTACTAGCTATGCCAAGTACTTCTAAACCAATTCGTAAGAGTGCTCGGAATGGTTTTCTAAGAGTCTTTCAGTTCTGTGAACATGAAAAATCTGAAAAAAAACCAATAATTCCCTTCGGGTCGACATCATTGAATCACTTCGAACTGTCAATGGCGTAGTATGCCCAACATTTCGTGCTGCATGTCAATAGCTCAATTTGCTTAAAAACTATACTCATTGGGACATGACAATCGCTGAAGCAATTGTTTCTGCATCTCCAAGTCAGATACGCACATTATTTGCTATCATTATTTTGACATGCTTCCCATTGAATCTACGAGAACTGTGAAACAAGTACAAGAATGACATGTCCGAAGACACTTTACACCAAATTCGCGTCAGTTCAGGGAATCCCGATCTCGAGGTGAATGAGGAGATACATAACCAGGCGTTGCTTTTGATCGAAGATATGTGTTACCTCATGCGCTGCATGATGCGTCGCCAGATCAAAGAATGAACGACGCTTTCAATCGAGAATCGGAACGTAAACGTAAATATGATCGAGATGCATTGAACCAATCACTTCGAACGAATGTACCTTTGTTGAACCCCCAACAGAAAGTGTACGATACTTTAATGAAGGCAATTGATGAGGGAAATGGTGGCTTATTTTTCCTCCGCATTGGAAGCACTCAACTGAACTATGAAAGATCAGCGCAATGACTCAAAATGTTTTGGAGACGCAATGATTCTACTATCTGGCGATTTTCGCCAAACACTACCAGTCATTTCAAGATCGACCGATGCCGATGAAATAAACGCTTGCCTTAAAACATCGACTCTGTGGCGCTATGTGAAGAAACTTCAGCTAACGACAAACATGCGAGTTGTATTTCTAAACGACCATCTGCCGCAGATTTCTCCAAGCATTTGCTGACTATCTGTAACGGCCGTGTTCCTGTTGACGAATCGAACGGATTGATTTCGATTCCACCGAATTTTTGCAATTTCGTCTCAACGAAGGACGGCTTCATCAACAAAATGTTCCCAAACATCTAATCACAAAAATCGCAATTGGTCGAGTGAACGAGCAATTCTTGGGGCTAAGAAAAAACATATGTATCATTTAAACTTCACAATTCAAAATCAAATCGTTGATCTACTGCATTACTTTAAATCTATCGACTGTGCCACGTGAATAACATCATTTCAATGTAATTTAAATACTTTAGCTCTTTTTCCAGGAAATTTTAGAAATTAATAGGGCACAGTTACATAGTCTTCCGATTTTGAACGAGATATTAAACCTTCCTGGGTCTCCACTTCTATACCCTATATAAATAATATCATAAATAATATCATAAAACCTTTGCCGACAAACAAATAAATATAATTCTAAAAACCACTCACTACTCAAATCTTTGGGAATTCCCATGAGCTTACCCTTTTTCGCCAGCGATGGCTTTAGACTCAGTGATACATTTATTTAATATATAAACACGAAACATCCATTTACTAAGCGTCAGTTCAAGTTCATCCGTGCGCTTGAACGCCTGAAGATGCCGAAAGGCGAAACCCGGGTCGTTAGTGACAAAATCTGTGGGAGTGTACATAATTTGAATGATTCAAATTTAATATTGAAATTCCACCAAGCACCTTCAGTCGAAATCTTAAATTATATCAATACTTTTCATTTTGAATTTTGAACAATTATTGAACTTAATTCATTTTGAGTATTCATTCAAACTGAATTTAATTCAGCCAACACAACATTTATTGATTCTGAGGCGGTACGAAGTTCGTCGGGCCAGCTAGTATTATAATAAAAATCAAATAAAATGGGATAAACTCGATGAAACTAGAGAGATGAGAGATAAACTCAATGAAAGTATTTAAATTTACTCGAGATAACTCAAGAAGAAAAGACATAACTTTTATCCAAGCCCAAGATCTCGTATGTAATATTAACAGAATGATAAATTTAATTTTGATCATGTTAAGCCATAGCCAAGTATATTTATCTAATCGGTAGTGCAAAGCTTCTCATATGGAGATATTTTCTTAAAACCTGAACTTTACAGAATACAGATTTAAGAGTCCATAAAAAAAATTTGACCCAGTGCCTTGTATAAGTCATTTTGCCGCATAAGGCTCTTGGGTCTGTATTATTCGCCACTGTGGGATGCATAGAGGGAGAGCAGTCCGTAAGGGGAGAGTTCCATAAGGGTCGCCTCCATAACTAACATCCAAATTACTTACTTCCCCGACTTTTACTACCGAACGGAATCTTTTACGACTTCTTAACAATGCATAGGACCTTTAGTACCGGACTGAATGAGAACTGAACCGGATTAAAGATCTCTACATGGCGTTAATCCAGAATAAAGAAAATGTATGCTATCTAAATCAGATGATTTATATGAGAAATTTACTTAAGGAAAGCTTTTATTACAGTTTTCGAAAGATTCAACGGTAGCTTTGTGGAAATTCATTTTTTGTTCTAAAATTATTTTTGATAGCATTGTTATTCTGCTGATTGTGTGACATATATTTTAACTCCTTCGGAAACACTATCAGACTGTTATTATAATGTTATCGTCCAGCTATGATGAGCTGAATTAAAAATCTTCAATCTTTAATTTATATTATTGAAGGAAAATGGTATATATTGCAAAATAAGACGTTTTTTCGTTGCAGTAAAATCTGGATACAACCGACAAATTTATGGTCGAATTAAAAATTTGTTATAACATCAGTATTTGTAGTTAAATAAAAGAGTCACTGTAAACGATGTGCCTCTGATAAACACATAGCCTTAGAGGTGTGACAGTTTGAACGCATGCCAGCCGATGATTTGTGGTGGACTAACTCTGATCATAGTTTTGATATATCTATGCATACTTTACTAACATTGTTTTTCATACGAGTCCAATTTGTCATGTTGACCTGATCTCTTACCCAGGCCAACTTTCAGGTATTTGATAAAATTTCAACATCATATAATGACCTTATTAGTAAAACTTTGTATGTCCGATTTTTTCTAAAAAATAAGTTTATTCTACAAAATGTAAAGAATAAACCAATAAGATAATTTTCACGATCAAATAATCATACATACGCCCAAATTCTCTATACTAATCGTCTCTATGAATCGCTCCTCCGAAAAACGCATTATTATTTATGCCAACGCGTTGATTGGGAGTCTTCTTATATTTTTCCAGTGATTCCTCCTAAAATTTTCAATATTAACCACTAAAACGAAAATTAATTCATCTAATTAAAAAAATCTGCATCAGCATATTAAGTGGTGGCATTACCAGTGTTTCAAAAGCAGTTTTATTAATACTTAATTATGTTAAACAAATTTTTATTTAAAGACAATTTCCTAATAGTTTTAAAGTGAATTAAACAAAATAACATTTACTTACAGTTTTATTAAAAACGCACTCATTGAACAAGTGATGAAAAGTTTCAGAAATATCGGAATAAGAAGTTTTTCACTATCAAGCACGGCGAAGTCTTTTTTTTTTTCAATTAATATTTTTTTCCGGTAGGGAACTTTCATACATAAAATTCGATATATGTTTCAGTTTTAAAACCGTGTTACAAGTACATATATGAAAATCAACTTTAAATAATGATTTATCTATCAAAATTTACCAAGCCATAGTATTTTTTTTTTATACAGGCCATTGGGAGTCATTGAGAGCCAAATAAATCCCAGAAATTAAATCAGCTGAGCGAACGTCATTCAGTATTTTGTATGAAATTTAAGCAATTATCATTAAACAAGTCAACGTTTAGTGCCTGGCTATTTCGTAGTTATCAAATTTATCTCGCATTAAAATATCGTTGAAAATAAATCAAACAAACTTTCGACTTTTCTGAAAAATAAAATGAATGACGTTAACATTGGGAACACAAAGTTATTTATTGAATTAATATTTGTTATATTTTCTTATGCTTATTGAGACTGAAAACTTTTGATTTTAGTCACTTATGAATAATAGTGATACTTGAATGTAAGCTACGATGACGTAGTGTGTGATGATCCGCCGGAAGACGTCAGAGCTTTTCGTCCCCTTCTAATGGCGACCTCGTAATGTGGTCTGGCTTCCCAAAGTGGTCTTAAAAACATATAAAAGGGGCAATGAATGTTCCCGCAGTGGATATTGCATAATCACTGTAAGATGTAGGCACTTTCTTAGTAATTCAGTGACGTGCAAGAGACAACACGACCTGACGTAAAAGGTAAAGTGGTTAAAGTCTACTACTGCTACAATTAAATAAGTGCTGATTAATTTGCCATTTACTTAGTAGACCTTCAATATAAAGTGGTAAAAATACATCTGACTGATTTTTTTTCAAGACATAACTAAACATGCATAGCTTTATATATGTAGGTAAGTGAAAAATGAATCAACTTACTGATGGTTTATAAAAACTTGAAATATTAATAGGTTCGATTTTAAATTAGTGATTAAACGGTTGAAATAATGTTAATACATGATTTTGATAACTTTACACCAGAACAGAAGCTTCGGAATAACAACCAGTCCCAATAGAAACTTAAGTAATGACACATTTTGTTGTATTATCTATAAATTATAGTTTTCCAACTAAAGTACCTATAGCTGAATCGAAAAGAAAAAGCGTTTCTTCAATGCTTAGAGTTTTATTATTTGATAATTATTATATTTTTCTTAATATATGTCTTTTCAATGCTTTCAGTTGGACGAAATTATTGTTTATTGAACTTACCTTTGAAGTAGAAAGGCAGTACGATTTACTAACAACCAGTCCATTTACACTAGACTTTCTTTCCTGTCACAAAAAAGAGGAGACTGTGCATGCAGTTGAAATATGCAATTAAAATTAGTATAAAATGATAATTTTGCAATTGAAAGGTATAATAGAAAAAACCCTTTTACTGAAATTTAATTCATATACAGGACAATCACGACAACGTAGCGTTTGTCATCTCATTAGGCGACACGCGTTAAAACTGCTGCAGCTGTGATAAATTGTTTATATTGACGACTTTTGCATGTAAGTACAAAAAATCGTCCATTAAATCAGCAGTCCGTTATATTAAATTTTTACTGTATTCAAAGCTTGATTGAATTGGCATTAACCTAGTAGAACTCCATTTTTAATAAATTGAAAAAATATCGGTGTATTTTAGCTCTACAAATATTATTTTACATAACGCTGTTGACTATTTGGGCTTACGCCTTAGTCAGACTATGTCTAAGCGCAAATTAACTTACTTACATATATATACGATAAATCTTCTCAAATATTCTAATATTATACATTAAAAAATACAGTACGTAATAAATTTAATAAATTTACTTTGTATTTATTGTTTTTTTTTTCATTTGTTATCGTTCCGGAAAACACATGAAGTCAATTTATTACATTTAGTACTATACTTTTCAATATACGTTATGGTGAAAACATGTATTGTGTATATCTTTAAACAATCAAATTTAAACACAGTTCTGACGTAGCCGTTAGCCGTAATAGCTATCGAATATATAATATTTGTTGAACTAAAATACTTTGATATTTTGCCACCTTATTCTATTTATATAAATAAAACAAGATTGGGCGTCACTGATAAACGTTAATGTGTTAGCAGTAAGCCTAAAACTAGACTTTCTTTGGCTCCGTATCCCTTAAGTGTTGAACTAAGATCCACCTAAGTGACTGAAGATCTCACGAGAAGCAAAATTTTCACGGTCTTTTGTAATGTTAGTCTCCGTAGATTTTACTAATTTGTTTTAAAGACGTGTTAAGTTAAGTAGGGAAGTCTTTATGGGAAAGCTTTTATCCGGTTGTTAAGCTTTCAAAGGAAAAGGATATAGTTGTTTTATACACAAGTTCTGTGTGTTAATGTTGATGTATGGACAAGTTGTTCAAACTCTTTACAAAAGGTTTACTGTTATGTAAATAATGAGTATTTTATTTAAGTTATGAAGTTTCTACAACCATTTAGGCTCGTATTTTTGTGGTCTGAATTTGAATACAGTTTCGGTCATCATTTTTATTACATTGGTCAGAATTTATATTGTATCAACTGGTCATAATGTATCGGTCAGTGTACAGAGAATAGAATGAATAATTGATGATCCCAATTTATATAAAATGGTCATAATTTGAATGAAATTAGTCATATTTTATATTATTTAGTCAGATTTATTTTGACACATAGTCTGATTTTTTTTTGGTGATTAGCATTGAAGGCTTCCGTGCCGGATCTCACAGGTTTGAGTCCTAGTACGAACAACATTTTTTTAATCGATTTATAGATGATTTCTGTTCCAAGATATGGGTGTTTGTGATGTCTAAAACTTCACTCCCAGCCCTTCAGATCCTTCAATAACTGAGCGTAACAAAAGCGGTTAGTTAATTACTAGTCCTGTCCTAGCCTTATTATTCTTTGTTTGCTATTTTCTTTGGAAAAAGAGAGGTTAAGCAACTAAGTAAAAATCATTTCTCGTAGAAAAAAATCTGTTGAGATACATCTCTTAGAAGGCCATATGCTCCAAATTGGGAGCGGACATGGATAAAAAAAAATGTCATCGTATTGCGTTGCTATTGGTGCAAAGTAGGGTTGCTTACGACAAATCGTCTTATGAGCGAGCGATACTATTACTTCCTAACCTAACCTAACGTAATCTTACCAAAACGGTATAAAAATATGACCGCATAATATTTTTATTTTGACCAAAATTTTAATTGTATTCTGACCAAAAATTGGTTTAAATTCAGACCATTTAATTTGTTCCCAATCATTTATACTTGCATAAAAATAAAGTGAATACAGTTATTTGTAATGTTAAAATAAAATAATCTTTAAACAGCGAGTGTCATTGCTTTACAAAAAAAGATGAATAAATTAATTGAATCAATCAATGGCGGTTCTGTGAATATATTTTTTAATTCAGTTCTATTCATTGCCAGCTTAAAATTTTCGCCATTTCATTTCAAAAGAATTTAAAATGTATTTTTATTTATATGAATTCAGATTGTTTTTTGATGGTATGTATTTCCTTTTTTTTTTAGATTGGAATGCATAAAAGGGAAGCTAAATCTAACTGTGAACTCAATAATACGTTTTAAGATCGAGTAATGTAGGGGAGACATAAAACAGTTCTGCAGCGGTAATTTTTAAATCGGGTGGAAATTTTCATTTAAATCTGCTTGCTTACAACATGTTAAATAGCTTGGAATTAATGTTTTTACTTCTATTAACTGAATGCAATTTGTAAATATATTTTTCTATTTTTTTAAGAAATTTAGTGTAAGACATATTGCAACTGTACAAATAGCATACTACGACGCAGATTGAATACTATTTTCTTCATCCTCAATTAAGTGGTAATTTACTAAAAGTGATACACAATTATTGTCAGAATTTTTTGTAGAATGATTTGCAAAAGCCATTTCATATGATGGATCATATCATTATAATACAAACAATCTCTATCGAGTAAATAATGAAGTTTAAAAGTTAAAAAACGTGACAATTATTACTCAATTCAAATAGATTTTTTAATTTAAATCGATTAAAGTTCATATATTCATATTCTGTTTTAATCAAGTTTGCTTTTAAAGTAAGATATATGGATAAGATACAGGAATGCTTTTTACTGCGTAACATAAGTGTATAACAACCAAGATGATCCCATTTATGTACCTGTAGTGACCTACATATTTTAATATATTCCACTTTTTAAAAAAATCATCTAAACCACTAAAATTTGTCTTAAATGAAATCGCACATATTAGTATTTATTTACGTATATGTACATTGAAAAATATTAACAGTTAAATTTTATCTGAAAATTCTTGTGATTTAATTTTAGACATGTTTTTCAGTTCAGCGGTCGAGTGGTAACGTCGTTGACTTCAATTACGGTACTTACTAGTTCCATGCACACATGCCAGCACGTTTAATAAATTGATTTTTCAATCGACTAATGAATTTCTGTTCAAAAACATGGGTGTCTAAAAATTCCACCTCACCCATCCGATCCTGAACAGTGTGTGATGAAACTATAAAAATGGAGGCAAAGCACACCTAGTATTTTCAATACCAGAATTACCGAAACCGCTTTTCAAGGTGTTTTTTTTTTTCAAACCCGAAATACCGATTTTGAAAATATTAAAAAAATTCGGAATTGAAAATTATCTAAAACCGAATATTTAATATCGATGGCCATACGTTGGCAACACGTAACCGACATTTGTTCAGTTTTATAGGAGAGCCAAAAAACTGTATAAATAAATAAGTATTGGGAAATCAATGAAAATGAAAGACTCTTTGGAGTAAAATAATTATTATATATATTTAAAATAATCTGTTCACAATATTAATTAAATAAACTTTTTATTAACAAGAATGTTTGATAAGAGTTAACATTTTTTTTTCTTCTTTTATGATGATACGAGGAAACAATTCCAAGTATTTTGATCAATTCAATCCAACTGTTAAACTTCACCCATATAATAATAGAAAAATTATACATTATTGTAATATTTTTTTAAATCCAGTTACGGACTGTCCACTCTCCAATACAAAATGTTAAAGTAAACATGTTGGAATTTTTTCTCACCTATTTTCAAATAGTAGGAAAATTATATAGCTCTTCTATTATCTTCTGGCAGTTTGGTGGGCTTTTTTTTCTGCTACGTGTTTTCAACTTTAGAACAATTTCAATTACAAATATTTTTTGTAAATTACGAGATGTCAATATTTTAGTAGAGCTTGATAAAACAAAGAAAATTATATGCATAGCATGAAAAAATATCGGTTACATGTTGTCAACGTATGGCCATCGAATTATGTATAAAGATCACATATTTTAACAAAATATATTCACGATGAATTGAAATATTTTAAATTTGATAAGAGCTGTGTCAATATTGGCAATTGTGCATTATTATTTTAAAAACTCGCAGGTGTTTTATGAAAATCTACCACTTATGATTATGCATGTTTTTTAATGACAGTATTTTATATGAAATATTGAAAAAACAATTTTGAGATCATAATTGGTCGTATTTATGCTTTATTTAAAAAAAAATACCATTATTGATATATTCGTTCGATATTGCAATATCTAATCTCAACAAACTGGTGAAATATTGTTTATCAATTATTTATAGAAGATTTTTGTTTTATATAATATGATACGTAGGTGCTTATTATATTAAATTATAGACCTATGATTCTTGTGTACGTTTGTACATTTCAATAACAACGAGACGTGATCGACCTTTCAAAGATATTATCTATGTCTCTAATAATCATACACGCCATATAGATAAGTCTTCACTTTTCAATGGAATCAGTACTCGATTTCCTACGTATCGGTGGGTACTGTGACGAGGGTATTGATTATATTTAGAGACGGTGTTACTTAGTAAACATGAAACGTGATGATATCAGATTTGTCGAGAGCTAATAACATCTTCAGAACGGATCGACAACCAGTGACGAGCGGCTTCATTTCGCACAAGTTAAGATTGTGTACATTAAAATAGATTTATTTTATCAATATATATAAGACAAGAATTTATATCTTTTAGCACCGTCCTGTTACGTTAGAGGTCACGGAGAGACCTCGAAACTGGCCGAGTCACGTGCCTGCGTGGTCTTCTGACCGTCTTGAAAACTGTCGGATATTGTCATTAGGATATACTTGGCGGAACTGAGGAATGCTGGAATGTCATAATAGGAAGTAAAGTAACTAGTGGGAGACATAGAGTTATCGCGTCGCGGCCGTAGAGAGATATGTAGAGACCAAATACAGAAAATTTTATTTTTCTTACTTTAAAAACTGCCAAAAGATCTCATAGATCATTTTATTTTTATCGATCAAAAGACTGTCTATGACGTTACAAAATACTGACTAGAAATAATTAAAAATAATAATTACGAATTTATTTATTTTTTGATAAACAGTTCAGAATTCCTGGAAATCAATAATAGCTCTGTTCTTCTGCGTACTTCTGACGGTTTGCAATCATTAACATGAATGAATTACAATTTCTATGGGATTATCCCATCCAAATACTAATAATTTACTTGTAATTATTTATATTATTTGCTTGTATATAACGCCCTATTTGAGAAGAAAAACCCCAAACTTTTTTTATTTAAATAGAGTATAAATTAATGTTAATTTGATTAATAATTAAAATTGCGGTAGTTATACCTGAAGACCCTGACATGTGTCACAATGTATAATATAAAAATGGAATGACACAATTATCAATTTATTTTACCATAATTAATTCGTACGTGAGAATTTTTTGGATGATTGCTTCAAATTCATATTGATATATAAAATACAAGTATTTAGTAATATTTTAGCTAGAGTAGACATTACTTAATATTTAGTAATATGTACCTTAAGCATATTAACTATATATTAACACTTGAACAAATTCTCGTGATACATTTTGTTACTTAAATATTTAATTTTTCAATTATTTACAACAAAAAAAAAGATTATTCTCCCCTTGAAAACATCTCACAAGCACAAAGCTTCGTAGACTTAATACGAAATACGTAATATAGCGGAGTCGTTAGAAGTTTTGATTAGTTTCCGAACAATGAAATCAAATGACATATTGATGAATGCGAAGGGAGAATGGCGCTGTGAACTTTTATTAAAAATCTGAAAAATGCGTGATTCAAATTTTAATATCAAAATATAATATTTGCCATCTTACAGCGATATATTTTGAAACTCATTGCTTTGTTAAGACGTGTAATGTAAATAATTTTCCAATCTTCTTTGATCACCCATGTCACTTTTTATAAATATATTTTGATGAATCTAAATATAAAGAATCAAATAAAATACTATTAATACTTTGTATAAAGTTTATTTTATATAATATGAAATGAAAAGATCTGGCAAAGATCTTAATAAAAGTGATCGATGAAAAATGATTTATCTGGTAAAACTACGTCACAGAAGAGAAAATAAGGAATCCTGTCATCAAAAGTACACTAAATTAACTTGAAATCTATCGATAAATATTTTTTTTAAAACTGCTGATATCAAGTCAATATTAATTGAAGAGCAAAGTTTCAAAAAGTGATTTTTCACACAAGTACAAAGTTTGGGTAATGATGTTTTAAATGTTTGCTGTCGATTGTCTATAGTACGACACACGCACCACCTACTGTAAGTGAATTGTACTATAACCTTCGCGCAAGTGCAAGCATACGTTCTCAAAATGAACTGTATGTCGTTTGACACGCAAACATTGTTTTTTTTATTTATAAGACCCACTGGAAGTTAATTTTACTATGCCTATTACCTTTCCGGAAGTGCAAGAAAAAAGTTTGACAAAGTTTTATTGCAATCGGATAAACGGTGTTTATATATTAAACAACCTTTTTTGAACACTAATTATGATTTCTATTCATAGATTTTATTATAGACTATCAGAACTGATATTAAACATTATTTGTGACAAATCACTTTTTGAATGTTTGCTCCTCATTTTAAATGTGTATCTTTGTGATAAACTATAATGTATAGCTTTGGCTACGATTCTGCAATGTTTATTTCCATTAAAACGTCGCGGCAATCTTACGTAATTTCCGCCGCGAGATTATGCTAATTCAATTTGCTACAAAGCTACGGCGTAGCTTCCTAGCTCGTAGACAAGAGGGTCTTTGCACTATCTCGCGGGTTCACCATTTTACTCAAGATCTAATCACATTTCGATTCATAAAAACATTACCTATACAAAATACCCGCGGGTTATAGAAGTAATCCTTGCGACACTGACTCTCAATCTGTAGGTTTATGGAACATACTTTTAATGTGCTTACTGTCAATTATTGGTGAAAAGTAATTATATTAAAAAAAATAAAACAATCTTTTTAATGTGATCAGAATTTTCAACTCAAAATTAAAAAAAAAAAAATCATTACTACAAGGTGATATATTATACTATGCCAAGAAAAACTAAGTGAAACAAGCAGTTGGTAAAAGACATATGAAAAGATTTTTTAGAAAAGTTTGCACTTAGCTCAATAGTTTTGAAAATTATTCTGTTTTTGAAACCATAATTTTTGAATATATCTGATTAAAATATTTTTAATTTCATTTTTTTCCATCAATGATTAAAAAATATATTTTAAGAAAACCGTTCTCAATTATTGTGGAATATCACGTATTTTCCTTTAACGATATAAAATATTGATTAACACAAGTAGCCGGTTTTCATACGATTTTATATACAGTAACTATTTTTCATACATTCTGCATAGTTATTTAGAAGAGTTAAATAGTATGAAGTGTCAAATATAAAAAGAAATAGTTTCACTGGAATGTTAAAATCAAGATTTTATGAACTACTCGTTACAACAAATCCCACTGCAAGCACTCACAGATTGGTAGTACTATATTTCATGAAGTATTTTACAAGGGGGTTAAACTCCCTTTGATGTTAGTACAAGCGCATTTTAATAAGCCGATTTGCATAATCATAAAAAAAATAAAACAAAAATACACGGGAGAAATCTTTATCAACAATATTGTTAAATCTCATAGATAGACACAAAAATAAAACCTACTCAGCTTAAATCGATCTGAATTAAGGATTAGCTTCTTCTAGACAGAACAGTCTTAATATTAGTTTTTTTTTTATTATTTTGTTATCATATTCGATGGCATCCATCACGCAACGCCTCCAAGATTATTTATTACTCATGAACTGCTATTATTCCTTTCGTGATTTATCAGTATTTTTTAATTCCACCAAGATGTCACTACAGATAGTATAGACGTTTTTTTTAGAACGTTAGAGTTTCACCAGTTGTGAAAAGAGGCAAACAATGTTGACGCTCTCCTGAAGCATATGGCTTCATCTCCAACTTCTCTTCATAAAGGTCGAAGTAAAACATATTTTCAAACACCATTCACTGATCTTTCTATTCTTCATAAAAGTTAAGTTACCTTACTTCCAATATTCGACGCAATTCTCGATGCTGAGTATATGAATTTGTATAGTGTATCTTGAGAGTTATTGTTTATTAAAAAAAATCAATGACGCATGAATCATTAAACATATTTACTTGCCATTCATTACGCATATTTTTAACAATTGTTTATACCCGCGCAAGAGTCTGATGATGTTTGCCTGTCAACTTGTCACAGGAAAGGTAGATTTGAGTGAAGAGTTGACTATGATAAGTGTTCTCCCTTGTGATTTCTCCAAAAGTCACCCTTTCTTTGTTCAAGCAATTTGTAAGATACACAAAATTTTAAATTGTGCCGTGCTATCTTATCCCTAGAATACAACACAAAGAGATGCTCTACGTGAATTTTATTTTAAACTATTTTAAAAGTTATGACTTAACGAAATTTAATTTATCTTTATATTTTCTAGTAAATTATTTCAATGCTTATTGGGTTTATACAAGTAAAACTGAATCGAAATTGTCAAAACTTTAACAATTTATAAGTGTTACTCTATTTACAACTAAAGTCTATGATAAATAGACTAATTGCAAAAATTTATTTTAAAAAAAATGTTATATATAGACTATAAAAATTACCTTTAATTGCCAGTTAAAGTTCACCTGTATAATTAAAGGCCTAAGCCAAGTCGTTTGAATTTAAACGTTTTTTAATAAAATAAATAATCATCGAGCATCCTGAAGGAAAATTTAAAATTTATGTTAGTAATTGAAAACAGCAATGTCAAAATGATAGAATTAATTTAAATGTAACTGATTACTTTTAGGGTGTTTGCTGTCAATACTTGGTGGAAAGGCATTATATAATATTAAGAAAAAGCACAATATTCCTTTGTACTTAATTTTCATTTTAATTTATCAAAATCAGGACTGGTTTCGCTTATGGCGAGCATTTTCAACCGATAAGATATGCAATTTAACAGTTCTTTTTATACAAAAACAAATTGAAATGACTTTTCGATGTCAATTGCTTATTACACCTTTTCATTTTGATTTTTTTCTGTACAAATAGCACTGTTAAATTGTATTTCCAGTCATATTACATGCTGATTTTACAAACATCTGAAGTATGATAAATGTTATATCTTTAAACAATTGTCATTATGCCAGTACTTTGACTGTAGATCCGCCTATTGCAAACTTCCTTAAACCACAAGCTATCGCTGAGAAGTTGTCTCACTAATTCATCTCATCTGCATTTCTTGATTGGCCTGAGAATTCAGGTTCAATCTAGCGACCCACTACAAAGGTGAGCCTTCTCTGTAATACTTCGTTTTAAGTTACAAGCAAGGGGGGAGACTTTGATAGATGGGGGATGATTCAAGAAAGCATATTTGACGAATCCCCCTGTGGCGTATTTGGCGACGATTTTTTTCGCATAAATTATTTTGTTTTATTTCTTTTTTGTATTGATATGCTAATCCCGGCTCAAGTAACATAACTGATCGGATTATAAAATGCTTTTTAGAGTTGTGAAAAGTTTTTTTTACTGTATGTATTTTAAAAAAGGTAACATATATTTTTTAAATATTATGTTGACTGTTTTTTTTCAGATTTTTCTTATTGACGGAAGTTTGGTTAAGAAATATTAATTTAATGATGCTTAAACAATCGTATGATATTTTAAAAATATTTTTTTGTGCTGAATCTTAGCGTAGATATCTTACAGCACATCTATGAAATACAGTTACGTATATGGTAGATCGCGATCTTTCAATTTTGACGATTTCTACTGGTGAGTGAAATCTAATGTAATAATATTAAAAACAGTAAAATTTACTGAGACTTAGAAAAGACTGTTACAAAATGAGAGCGAATCTCGTATTTCAACAGAACTTCTGTTGAAATACCTCCATTACGAAGGTTTCCTACAAGAGCTGCTAGTTAGTTACTCATTTACTCAACCTTTTTTTAGGAGATGAGAAATAGAAAGGGTAAGGCAAATACATAATTAGTTGTTGTATAATCACTTTCAGTACGCCATGTTGTTTTTGGAGAGAATTTTTAGACATCAAAAACATCCACGCCTTCGATCAGAAGTCGATAAAGCAATTCAAAAAATGCAGTTAATGCTAGTATTCGAAAACGTGTGATTTGGCATGGAACTGTGCCACGGACTCGACGTATAACTTTATTCCTATTGAAATAAATGAATTTTTTCTCCATATTTTTTAAACAACAATTTCTTGTTTGTTAGTTTCAAAGAGCCGAAGTAAAAAAAAAACTGTCAAATATCAGTTGGAACATGTCAATATTCGAACATCGATATACTTAATAATGCAATTTCTAATCCAAGTAAATTTTCTCTACTTGTCATTAACAACAACTATGAAACACTTGATATAATCCAAGGAAAAGCAGTAACGGCGGTCAAACTTTTAGCATTTCCCAGTTTTTACGAGCGCTGCTGAAATTCCGATTTCCTGAAACACGTTCCATAGTGGGCCATAAAATTGTGTACATCGAGAGATAAAAACTCTGATTGCATTACGACACCTAGCTAACAAAATTTGAGCACACAACTCTGTTGCCGGTGGATTCTGCAAATGTAATGAGATTCTACGGTAAAATTTACTTAAGTACTTTTCTTTTATATGAAAGTAAATCAAATTTACGAATGGAAAAAGTTCGGTCGTAAAATATTGCACCGTCAAACGGAAACGTCACAATGCTTATTATTGTAAATTAATTTAACTTATAACTATTTTTGCAACTGTTAACAATCATTTAAATGTATTTTTTATAAAAAAAACCATCTCTTGTATCTGTGAAGTCGAGTATATGGCACCTTGGTCAACGTTGTTGGCTTCTATGCCAGACCTTACGGGCTCGAATCTTAGTACGAACAGCATCTTTTCAATCTACTTATCGATTTCTGTTCGAAGGCATGGATGTTTGTGATGCCTAAAATCCCCCCTCCCCATGATTCCAATTCTAAAATAGCATGGTGTAACGAGAGTGATTAGTTTACTACTAGTCTTGTTCTAGCCTTATCCTTTCTATCCTTGCACTCTTCGGAAAAATAACAGGTTGATTATCAAGTAGTTTTGCGTTCAGTTCAATAGCAAAATTCCTATTGATGAAAACATGGTGTCATAGTTTTTTAGCAAAGTGATGTAGCGTAAAAATAATCATTTAAAAATTGACACCCATTTTTTTAAATGTATTTTACGGAAATTTTCTTGTGAAAGGGCATGGGTGTTCATGATGTCTTTTCTTTTCGTCCTCGTGATATAATAACTGTTCTTATTTTTTTCTCATTATTTTTATTTATTCTGTTTATTAGGTGCTTCAAAAAAAAAAGTTATAATTCAAATTTAATATTGAAATTCCACCAAGCACCGTCAGTCGAAATCTTAAATTAATGTAAAATAGTGTTATTATTGTATATTATTTTTCAAACTTATTGTTGGAATCAAATCATT
The DNA here is from genome assembly GCA_031772345.1 of Himalopsyche anomala. NCBI lineage: Eukaryota > Metazoa > Arthropoda > Insecta > Trichoptera > Rhyacophilidae > Himalopsyche > Himalopsyche anomala. Next base: position 27,355,521 of record CM062825.1, read on the forward strand.
TTACTATATTGGTAGAAAAATACATAACGTCACCAGGTAAATCTGATTTGGTAATTGTTGGAAAAATGGAAGTCGAACATTATTTGTTCAAAATGTTTATTACACCTACGGTCTTAACGCATAAGCTACTGGTCTCCGACTAACATGATAAACGCTAATTTGCTTTCTTTTGTCACGTGTCAACCACGTGAAATTCATTTGAAAGAAGCAAAAATTTCTTGACTCTACATTTAACTGTTTTTCTTTTCCTCTCGAATAATAATTGCAGCCAAACAAAGGTGTGGATTAAATTCGACGCGACCATTTCGAAAAATAGCGCACCGCTTAAAATTTGCATATAAAAGGTTCCTGGCCTCAGCCGGGGGTTGATTTTTGACTGCGGGGGGCGCAAGTGGATGAAATGCGCAACTTGCTGCCGACAAATTAAAGCTGCTAGCGAATTAAAAAAGTCTTAGCAAAAAAAATGAATTAAAAATTTTACTGCTTAGAGTAAAGTACAGTCAGAAACCTTTGTTGAACACGGACCGGCACTTTTTTTTTCTTTCTTAAATTACCGCTGTGGAGGTTTGTAATTAAATTGAAGTACACAAAGTTATGTTATTTAAGTAGATATTATTTGAAAAATATAACATTTGCATCTCTTAAATCGTAGACTGAGTCATCGTCGGTGTCTAACCATTTATAAATACCGCAGTCAGAGTTGCAGTATTTTTTACCACTCCATAGCCACGAAAGCATTAATTTCATAAACATGATTAATTGTTTATTGAATAATGCTTATTACCATCGTGAAATATATAAGCACCCGAAGAACATCAGACAATCATGCATTTGATTTAATTAACTTAATTTACTTATTGTTTTGTGATTTGGTCACTAAGCCTCGTGTAACGAGAATACAGATTGAAGTATAAAGTGTGAATAGGACTTGTTGTAAACGCATTCTTATTTTTAGAGTTTGGAAGGGTAAAAAGAGGTTATAGTTATTGAATATTGATTGGATAATCTACTTGTATATTTTGATCATAATTTTTAGAAAAGATGCACAGAGAGAGAACCATTTAGCAACGACAATTATATACAACGATAAGTTGTGATATTTAGAGTATAAGCGATAATATTTAATTAGACTAATGAATTGACTAAATAAAAAAATCTCTACCTTACGGTATTACTAGCATAGCCATTAAAATAAATGTTATTATAATTTACTCAGTTAAATTGAATTCTGTGGAAAACCTTTGTAAAGATATTTTAGTGTCTAACTGTACGAAATTCACAGAAGTAAAATGCCTGTTTTTATATCTTACTGCATATTTGTCAGTTCATTATTATAGGCGCTTGTTGCTCGAGTGCTAGACAAAGGATGTGACAGGGGAGGCGTGAGGAAGGGGCTATTTCGAAGGGATGTTTTGCCACCCTTCAATCGACGCAATTTTTAAACACTGCAGTCGCGGGTAATTTCTAATTTAGGACAATGATTAAAGCAATTTGTTTCTGAATAATGAAGTAATTTGAGTTGTAATTCTTCAATAAGTCAAGATATTTCTTGATTGTTTGGTGAAAACAGCAATGCACGTGTTATTATATTACTTCTCTGTATTATATTATCAAACGATGTTTTTATGGCCAATTTGAGTAATTTAATAATTAAGTTTGAAAATATATTTATTTTTATTTGAACTATATATATATGTATTTATTCTGTAGTCGACGTATTAATTATTTAATATTTCTTAACCATTTTTGCTTCCAGGACAGAGAATATGAATCTTGTACACTTTCATATCGGTGTGGGCTGGAGGGGGTTCAAAGAGGCTAGCGCGAGCTCTTTGTTAAATTAAACCTAAGCCGGCGAGCCCTTTTTTAATTTAAGAAAATTGATATTCTCACATCTACGCGTTATATAATCTAAAAATATGAATTATAATTTAATTTAAATACGAATTTTAAATAATCAATATTTAAACTATCTATTTAAGGATTCGAGTTATTGACCTCTCAACTTAGTGGGATATAAGTTAAACATCGTGAACAACAGAGTTACTGTATTTCACGACGTAAAAACAACAACAATTGATATTATCCAGGGCTGTGGAGCCGTGTAAAAAAAAGACGACTCCGACTCCAAGGAAATTTTTCAAAAATTTCATTTTAACTTATATATATGTGTATTCCATCAGATCATCTTTAGTCAGCCAAGCATGAAATGTCAATACTTTGGCCTATTTTGTTTGAATACCCATACAAATAATTTTCACAACGTTACAGCGAAATCCATCGAACAAATTATTAATTATTTTTAATATTTAATAAGTGAACACAAAAGAGAATTTATTGTCGTATGTTATATTTAATATAAAAATATAAAGAATGACAGTAAAAGCTAGCGTTGCCTTCTAATGGAAGAATTGTGTAATGAAACGTGCGTATAAAAAATAATCATAAAGAATGGCGTGAGGTACAAAGAAAGCTGCAAAAGCTCTACCCTCTGACCTTCCGCCAAAGCTCTTGAATCTAGTTTATTTTATTTATTCCTCCAGATGTCACTGCCTTTTAATTAACACAATTTACTGCATTAATTATTTGGCACTCCTTAACATTCCAGGGGCTCTAAATCATCACATTGAAACATGTGTTTTTTTATTAACTTAAACAAATATTTGTGTTTTATATCGACTGTGGAAAGGAAAAAGTACGTAACCCACACATATCAAATTTTACAGGAGGCGCTAAAAACGTGTTTTGATGATTTTGTGACATATGCAAATTATGAATTATACACAACCTTGAAGTGCACGGATACTTCTAAACTGGTGTTTAATTGACATAACCTAATATAAATTAAAGAAATTGTCTCGGAAAAACCTTTATTTCAGTGTTTTTTCTTGGTTTTATTTTTTACAAGGTCATCTTTTTCAAACTTAAAAGCTAAATTTAGATACTTATTCGGCATTTTCAGCATCCATCCTTTTGATAGAATAAACGTCCTTTTTCCTTTCCACTGTCGATATGTAAAAAACCTATGTTTGAAAAAAAAAACAAATGAAATTTATTTTTTTAAATACATAAACAAATAACTTACTGTTTTATTGTGATAATGCAGAGCTTAGTGAAATCTCGTTTTTCGTGAATATCAATATGTCAAAAGATTATCACTTACCTGAAAAAAAAAGAAAACACATATTTCAATTCTCTGGCAAATATGTCATATGTCGAATATGAAAAAAATATTTAAATATTGATATAACCATAACAATTATTATAAACTGTAAAACACCCAAAATGTTTACAATTAGGACTGGTCTTCAATTGATTTCAATCAAGCATATGTTTCATTAAATGAATCTATAAATATTTGTAATGTTTATACAAATTATAAGCAATACAGTTTGGTAAAATTTATAAATTTTGATAATAAGGTTTTATTTAAAAACATGGATTGTTATTTAATTTTTATTTTGTTTTCTCCAATAAAAACGTTGAACAATTAAAAGCAAATATAAATTTAATTAAAATATATCGATGTATCAATATTCTGTTCATACTTCAAAATCACAAATTTCGGTAATAAAGCTTTGAATAAAAACACGGATTGTTTTTTTTAAAGCCTTTTTTAATTTTCTGAGTTAGAAAAACAAAAAATATATTATTTCACCTTAACGTTGTGATTGTCATTTCCTAACAAAACTAATCTGAGCAGAAGTTATTCTACGAGAACTTGTTGTTACTTAATCGCTTAATTCCTCATTTTCTGAAAGACAAAAGACAAAACGATGGAGCAAAAGAAGACTTGTAGTAAGCTAATAACTTTCGCTACGTCCCATCGGAATCGGATGAATAAGTCCATGCCTTCGATTTATTAATATGTGAAAGTGCCAGAATTCAAACCCGTGAACACTACAACCTGATACAATGACGTTGTCTCCCCAGCTACACTCCCGAAAATATTACTTTACAAATAATATCATCCATCGACCGAAGATACTTATTAAAAACGTTAGGCAGACCTGGCTAACATTTTTTTTATATTATTTATTTCGCGATTCATTTTTATTTTCGTTTCGACTCCCGGTAGACTTTTTTGTAATCCGCAGTGCGGCGCTGCGTCTCGATTTAAATTAGCTTTTTAAATTTGTTAAAACACCCACACTACCCATTTTACTGTTCAAAACGTTGTGTTGACAAAAAAGGCGCATGTTCATGTTTTCCGTTGCATATAAGTGCAATAATTATGTACAAGATGAAACGACGCGTATAATTCAAGTGCATGTTCCTAAAAATTCAAATCAAATATAAAAAAATATTGTAAAAATATATGTCATTTTTATTCACTTTCGTTTTCGTTTGCAATCGGAATTGCTACCACATTTTTTTAGAAAGCAATAGAATACAGTTGTTAGCCCAGGAAACTAACAGTAAAATGATAGTCGCTCTTTCTTTGCAAAGTTGTCAGAATCAAGTATGTGGTCAGGATGAAAAACTTTTAACATCGAAAAGCCACATTAAAAAACTTCAATTCGATATACTTACATACTCTAAAATTGATGTACAATATTTTGTAAATGAATGAAAACAATCAATTACAGAATAGACAATACGTGTGGAGTGAGATAAAAAATAGTCAGCAACGCGAGGATTAGAGAAAAGACTAATCAGCCTATTATTACGTCTGCGGATGCCTCAAGAGAGTCTGAACCCTGCTTGTCTCTTCTGCCAACCAGATGAATTCTGGTATCGTGAAAAGCCACTGATGACCATCCACAGGATGTACTCGGACGCTGGGATGACCTGGGAGGAAGCAAAAAGACTGGCGGGGATAGAGAATCTAGAGAAACTATGTGTTCAACGTATGCTGCGTATAGGGAGCGGATATGGAAATAAAATTAGAACTCACAATAAATTTAACAAGCAGTATATTCACACTTTCCATCACAATTATTATCAAATTGAAATCAGGGGTTGTTTGCAACACTCTTAATATTTTTTTTAACTTGTAAAAATTCCAAATGTGTGAAAATGAAATATCTTCTTAAATCTGTCAGACTGAAAAATAAATCTTGTAAAATATATTCATGTTGTAATGAAATCAATATGAAAAATGTACCTATTATAGAATAGTTTATATGAATGATATTGAATTCCGTAGTCTGCCAGACATACAATAAATACAAGATGTATATTTAAATGAAACTTTAATGCAATTTGATAATTGTAATGAAATTACATGAATTTACAATCCAACAAACCAATTGTAAATAGTCTTAAAAATTATAATATTTAAAAAATCTATATACGTAAATTGGAACTCAAGATTGATTGCTCTCGCTATCATTGTATCTTTTTGGAAATTTTTGTTGAACACTATTCATCTCAGCGTAAAAATATTATCAATTATTAACGATATATAAATTCTTTTAACTTATTTAAGATTTCAAATATAATTTATTAATTCTTTCAACTAATATTTAATAATATGGAATTATTTAATTGACCTTTTCTCAATATATATTAAATTATTTTCAAATAGTTTCTTACGATGTTTTGTTTAATTCAGTTTTTTGTATTATTTGGCGAGGCTTGTCTTTTTTGCGTTTTGCTTTCATTGTCGAAGCGTGCCGCCCGTTATTTCGTTTCTTTCTCGTCCAATTCTTTTGTTTTCGGGGCTTTGCAATTACCATTTGGAATTTTTGCATCGAAATGCCATTTTTTTCTCTTCATACGCCCCGACAATGTATATGCTAATGTCACGTTAGCTCACCTCTATGTGTGCGTAAGATACAGTGACTCGAAAGTAATAGCTCTTAATATAATAATTAAAATTGAATACTTACTTAGCACGAAAAACTACACATACAATTTAACTGGCCGAGCGTACTCATCATCAGACAAAATAGTAGGACATAAAGCTGGCTTGAACATTATGAAAATTATCTTAATGTGAACGCCTGACATAAACTTATACAGGATCAACTGTTTGCAACTATGTATTCACATAATCTTATTTGACAAATAACAAAATAATGTCTGAAAAATATTTAAATACAAACCAATACCCATTATATAATAATTAAAATTGTTGAAATTCTGGATAGAAATAGACCTGGTTAAATAAGCCTATTTAATTAAAGTTAAACATTTCAAAACTCTGGCCATTCTAGTTATGTAATAAAACTCGTCATTCTTGGTTAACCAGTCAAGGCATCTAGTCATCCAAGACACAGTAACAAAAGACACTACATTCTATACTTAAAATGGAGCTTTAATAAATCAAAAATCTAGCCAATACTTTTGATGTATCTCAAGGGTAAACTCTAGTTTCTAGAGGACCAGACGTCTTTCACGCACCCTCTTGTAGTTAAAAAAATATTCTCACATCACATCAGTACATAACTAGAATTTATGACATACATTATCTTCGACGGCTTAAGTAAAGTGTTTGAAACATAAAATAGCAGCGAAAATAATAGTGTTTAATTTTGCGTTTATCTTGGAACGTTTAGTCTTGCAATCAAATATTGGTTAGTGCATTTTCAGCTATTGATTTTAATTATTTTACAGTTTATTGTTTCATAGTAAAATAAGGTAAAGTTACTGTAAAGTAAGTTAAATATTCATTGCGTATAACTGTATAAAAGTGATGTAAAATTCACCCCTTCTCTAAAACTCTTCTCTTTTCTGAACCAAGCGACCCGTTGTGAAAGTATTGTAAACATATCGAATAAATGACTAAAACCAATTCTCGTTAAAATTGAAGGTAAACATTCTTTAGGAATTATGATGACCTTCAAGTTTAAGATTTCATTCACCTTTAACAGTTAATATGGTTCAACTTGTAAGTGAATATAATTTGGAGTGTATACAATCAGTTAAGACATTTATGTTATAAATAGGCCATTTCTGCTCCTAATCTGTCCCAAGAATACATATTCTTTCACAAGCACCGTTTCAGAAAATAGTTTATGACATTCAACTTCTTGCTACAAAGGTGAAGAAACAATATGAAATAAAAAAATAAACTGATAATAGACTAATTACCGTCTTATCTTACATATTTTGGATACAGATCTATACATCGATGCAAAAAAAAAACAATTTATGATTGTCTATATTTATTCATTCTAATCTTTTACCCCGCAATCCACCGAATGAAAACGCAACAACATTGAGCAGTCGACTACGCTATTTCTGCTAATAACAATAGAAAAAAAACATTTCTTTTGATATTCGATTTTATCGACCACTCTGTATTTGCGAATGTATTGGCGCGTGCCTGTTTTCGATCCGTACATTTCTTTATTAGAGTTCCATTGAACTCTCTTACTGAAAATAAGTTACTGTATGAAGAACAAGAAAGAAGAAGAAGATTGGAATGTATGGAGATAGCAAAAAATATGCTTGTGTTGCATAACAATACGAACAGAACTAAAATACGAAATGAATATTGACATAATAAATATGAATTATTTATCTACTTTGAAAATTTCGAAATAAAAACTAAGCAATCAAAATAAATTACTGATACACAAATTTAGAAGAATAAAACAAAACGTATTTAATTTTTATTTGATAATGTATGATGTCGCCTGCTGTAGTCAAGTTGGTTAGAGCTTGCTCTACCGATCACGCAGGTCTGGGTTCGATTCTCGGTCAGACCACAGTCAATTTGAGAATTATTCAATTCAAAGTTGTGATCAAAGACTGGGTGCTTGTGATATATCAATTCACATCATTACCTCACCTCCCATCCTTCTGATCTTTTAATAACTGGGTGTAGCAATAACGATTAGCCAACCACTAGTCCTGTTCTAGCCTTATCCTTCTTTCCCTACTACTCACTTTGAAAAAAGTGAGGTTGAGCGACTGAGTAACAAACAGTTCTCGTAGAAAAAAACTTCTGTTGAGATACCTCCATTAGGAGGCCATATGCTCCACATTGGGAGCGGACATGGATTAAAAGAATACATTTAAAATTTATATTTATTTGATAATATATGATTGATAATAAATCGATACAAAACGATTTTTGGTGATTGTCCTACTGATGCACTGATGTAGCAACAATATAAAATATTTACTACCATAAATAGTATTATTTTTCGCGGATTATAACAATAAATTTAAAAGTTGTAGTAGGTTTTTAAATGCAGTACTTCGCAACACGTTTTTTCATTTGAAATTAATTGCATTTACTGTACCTACACCGTGTTGCCGTACCACTTCACTTAAGAAAAACATGATCGCTTTAATCCGGCATAATGATTACACGCATAAAAAAGTTATTCTCGTCGTATAGGAGGTATCTTCCGTTCATAATAAGTATTTATCTATATAGAAAAATATTTTTTTTTGAATTCGCTAAAAATAAAGTAAGCCTCAATTATACATATATAACACAATCTTGTAAAAAAAGATGATTTTAATGTAAAAGTGTATTTTTTAAGAACCCGATCTGAGCCGATTGCCATATTTTTAATAATGACGGCTGTTGAGTACATTTACGAAACAATTTTCGGTAGGTATTGTATTAAAGTGTTTTTTTCAAATTGACAAAAGTTTGAAAACTTTTCCAGCGACAGCCAATTTGTAGCGCGCGCAGTGTGGCATGTTGTTTTTGTATGCTAAAATCATAGCTCTTTCACATTAAAGACATTCCACTGGGGAACGAAAGTAATTATGGATCTATAGCACCTTTCGTTGACTGTAATTTTCTTTTTTTAAACCTTTTGACTGCCGTAGAAAAAATACGTTTCTACCTAGCACGCCGACTATTATTTGAAATTATTAATTTATTTTTTTATTGACGAGGTAGCTCGTCTCTGGCGTGTTGAGCACAAAACATTTGGCGAGATATCTCGTCTGTGGCAGCCATCCAGTTTAGAAATATTTTTTCACAATTTACAAGCGTTATTTACAAATCACAGCGTGAGCACAAATCAACTGTCAGCTAGCAGTCGAATTCGCTGCCGCTGGAAAAAGTGTTGTTTATTTGAAAAACGAAGCTCGGAAGTTTTTCATCGTCTGATAAACATTAAGTGCTATAATTTCATTAGTCCTTTTGTTCATCAACAGTTGATTTTATCTCTGGGTCTTTTAATACCAACATTAAATAATCCGTATTTAAGATATTGCAATCCTTTTTTACTAAATTTACAAAACTATCATAGCCTGCAATTAAATATTTCATGTTTATTATCCCTTTCTGTCTTTTCGTAGTTGTAAACAAAGCAATCAATATCTAAAATATGATACATAGATATATCCAAATAGATTGATGAAATCGTCAAACATTCTTAAAATTTACGATGTACTACTAGGGCATCCAATCCCGGGATTCGGGATCCCGTAATTCCGTTCAATTTTCTGATCCCGAAATCCCGGGATTGACATGGTCGCGATCCCGGGTTTTCGGGATTGAGAATTTTTTAGCAAATCCCGAAAATTGACACGAAATTGGCAATTGTGGATTTGAAATTCCGAGTTTAAAAAAACGAGTTTCTGTGACAATCTGGGGAAAAAGTATATCAAATCGGGGATTTCAAATTTTTCGGTGAGCTAAAATAAAAAACAAGGTTTGGTGATAATCCGAAGAAAAAGTATAGGATGAGCTAATCCCAATCCAGAAATCCCGGGATTGGAAAAAGGCTCCGGGATTGGATACCCTATGTACTACGGTAAAGTTATGGAAAAGCTCTGATATTCACTTGAAACACAGTAAAAAAAGAGTTTAATTATGTAGAAAACAATTTAGAGATTAATAATTGGAAATGTGAATCTGAATGTATCTTGTATCGAGGCGGTAAATATATTTCAGAATATTATTTAATAAGGCAAATGCAATTATTATTATATTATATATCTCCTCAATAAAATAAAATGAAATCGATGAGCAATACTAGTCATATGGTTGGTTGTTGTTGTGGGGTGGAGTTTTGTTGATATTTTTTGCATTATAAAGTAACTTTTCTTGTTCGAGTACAAAAAAATGATTTGATTCATTAAATTATGCATAAAATAAGAAGTGCATTTACAGCTGTCGTAATTTTTCGATTTAATTTTGCGTGATCAACTTTGCTCAGCAAGTAAGCGTATCAAACGACAGAAACTCTACCGAATCAATAAAAAATCAATTTGATTCCATGTTTCAGTTCAATTTTGTGTTGTCAATATTGTGTTTACACAAAATTGACGAAAACCCGAATTTAAATGATCAATGAAGCTACAAAATTTTTTTTTGTAATATAATCACAACTTTTGTTGATGAAATATATACGTTAGTTACTTAAAAACGCTCGCCAGCATATTTTTTAATGACAACAGATTATTGGATATATTGTAAAGGTACGTTTAAGATATAAAAACAGTAGTTATCCGTATTTTTTTTATTTTGATATCTTAGCATTACACCGTCGACATAATTATATTAATAAATTTAAAGTTTTTGTATCAACACTTTTCCTACGGTACTAAAAATACTTCCGATATATTGCTGACACTTTAGGAACCAAGTGAAAAACATGCTTTTTTTTAAATATATGTCCATGGTTTATACCGTCCATCAAAAAAACGTCCGTGTTAAAAAAGGTTTTTTCACTATGTTCTTTAAGGGTCAGCAAAATATCGGAAGTATATTTTTAGCACCGTAGGGGAAGTGTTAAAAACAATTATTAGTAGTTCCTTAGTGCAGTGGTCAAGATCATTGGCTTATGTCACGGATCTCACGGGCAAGCATCCCAAAATGATCAGTATTTTTTTCTATCAATTTATCAATTTCTATTCGAAGGCTTGGATGTTTGTGGTGACTAAATATTCTTTTCCACCGTTCCAATCCAACGGAGCATAGCGAGAGCGATTGGCTATTCACTAGTCGTATTCTAGTCATATTCTTTCTACCCCTACTATATACGAAAAAAAGAGAGGGTGAGGATCTGAGTAATAAGCAATTTTTACTCGATTGGTCCACATTGGGAGAGGACATACAATATATATTAACGGATGACACTAAATCAAATCAAATTATTTCTAAACTGTTGCTGGTATAATTAATGACCGACTGATGATATTCCAGTCGTTTGGAACTCATCTTCTTAAAGGATTGAAACATCGAATGATTACGATTGCATTTTTAAAACATTGTCGTCCCAAAATTATATTAATATAAAAGCTATTTTGTTTATATGAGATAAAAAATATTATTTATTGTGTCATCGATATGAACAAGATCACTCCATCCCGCTCCGCTGTTGATGTAAAAGCAGCCAATAACGACTGTAACTGGCCGAGAATCGATAAAATTACTTAAGCATGCAAATTTCATGGCTCGATTTTTATTATCATTTAGTTAATCTTGATATTTTATATCATAAATAATGCAGAGCACCTCAGGGTTGCAATCCTCCGTATATGCAGGCATTTTTTTATATCAACAGTAATATTATTCACCATTTCATGCACTTGTACGTTACATTTAGCATTTAGTGCATATTTGTGAAATTATGCACTTTTATTGATCCCTAAGGCTTTAAGTGTTTTTGTATATTCTGTTATTAAATTAAATACGCATTTTTTATTTCGATTATTTCTTGATAGTAGAAAACAAAACTTGAGACAAGATTATGGTTAAGGCAATATAAATAATTTGTTTACTTAATACATACATTTTTAAGTAGTATATATGTATTTATATTTTCGATAGCAGATCACAGATAAAGCAAGAAATTTTATCCAAATAAAAAGTTCACTTTTTACGATAACTAATATTAAGACTTAATAACTGCTCACTATTCTAAATTTCTAAAATTTTCTTTTATGAAAGAAAGTATGGTGTAAAGTGAATAAAATAAAACTTATACATACTTAGATGTACATCTGTTACTCAAAATAAATTATGGCACACTGTTTGAGTAGAAAATATTTCAATTGATTTATTAATATTCATTTGTTTTAAGTCCAAACGACGACGACACTAATTACTATCTATAACTTTTCCGGTTCTAAGCTCAAGAAATGCGACCCCAATACCCACATTTTCTTAAATATCTATTTTAATATGGGTGATACAATGTTTATAATTAAGGTATTCTTATATCATAGTTTTTTGGACCTTTAGTAGTTTATATAAATACGCGATAACACGATAAGCGATCGTTCGTAAAATAGCTGGGCTATACGCGTCAGTTGCAATTTTATATTTGTGCTGGAATGACGTCTTTTTTACGCGCAACTTAAAATATGATTATTTATTAAAAAACCACGGATTTTTATAAAAAAAATGTATGAGGAATGATGCAGAGAGATATTTTAAAGCCCTAAGACTATTTTTTTTTGAAATTCATAAGAATAAGGCCAATAATGAGGAAACCACTGGGGTCCCTAAACGACCCCCATCGGCAGAGAAGTATTTTTCTAGTCTCCGAGCCGCGAGAGATAATATTATTTTATTTAAATACAATCATTAAATGTTTTCCTCAAAGAAAACAATAAAAAAGAATAGTGTTATAACAAGTATCATATAAACAAATAACGTGAAATACCCTACGTTTATTTTTTATAAATAAATAAATAATTAGAACTAGTTTTTCGCTTTCTCTTCGCAATACTACTGGGGTGAACTGGGATGGTATAAGGCACTCCGGGTATAAACAATTAATATTAATCAACAAATCCGTAAATCGTTTGAAGATAATGTGTGAAAATGTTCATGCGGTGATTCAAATCAAGGACCGCGCAACCATACGTTACTTATGCGTTGAATCGTTAAAACTTCGCTGAGTTTACAATTCTGCAAACAAATAAACGCTAAGAATACTAAATTTTAATATATATAACTAATCAAATTAAAATATCGCGAATAACAAGGTATGACAAATTATCTTTTGCAAAATACGTGTAAGGAGATACGATGACTTAAGGACACAGTACGAACAGACTTAAGACAAAATCCACTTAGAAATTTCTCACAGTAATAAAATAAAGCGGGGCATGAATATTCAACAAATTTAATGAACAACTTGTAAGGCGAATGCAATCTTGTTTGCGCTGATGATCCTAATTTTACTCCCCTCGACGATGCGCACCAGCCGGCAGGAAAGTTATCAGTCATTTTACATTCGAAACAATGTATATAAAAAAAACAGAATCACATTAAAATACTCACTACACTATCTGAACGAAATTGAGCCCTTTTATATTTATCAGAAACAGTGTTTTCATGTATTATACAAATATATTATGCATGCCCACTCCCAATGTGGAGCATATGGTCTTCTTATGGAGGTATCTCAACAGAATGTTTTTTTTTCTACGAGAACTGTTTGTTACTCAATTTCTCAACCTTTCTTATTTTAAAAGAATGTATAAATAAAAAAAAAGATAAGGTTAGGAGAGGACTAGTCTTTAGCAAATCGTTCTAACTACGTCCTGTTATTTTAAGATTGTACGAGTGGGAATATTAAGATATTACAAACATCCATACCTTAGAATAGAAATCGATTATTCTATTGAATAAATGCTGTTCATACTGGGATTCAAACTCGTAAGATCCGTTATGAAAACCAGTGACGTTGAAAACTGCACTACGGACTCGATGAATAATATATAATAAACTCATATCTTTCTACAAAAAAACGTTCACAATACAAAAAACAAATATGTTTAACCACTTGCTGCTTCATATATGTCGTACTTTGAAGGAAATAGTTTGATGAGGGTTGGTTGTTAGTCAATAAACGGAAGATTCTAGAAAACATATTATGTTAAATCTATGCACAATCGACTACTAACCAAAAGACAAATTAAATTAAATGATTGAGTAATTAAATGTTGTATTCTATGTAAAATAAAATAAAAAATGTCTTATAAATAAATTATTATTACGCCACTGAATAAAGACAAAGTTTCATATTATTTCTATAATACTTCTTTTGTTTAAATAATGAATCACTATCTGAAGGTAGGTGTCGCATAATGAAAACGTCGCCATTTTTATTACTGCTTTGCTCAGTTGATTTGTTACCTTTAGAAAATAAATCCTTGTATTGGTGATATCTCAATAAATCTAACCCTTCGCCGATAATATTATTTGCATAATTAAATTATTAAAATAACACAGTCATCCTTTACAAATACGTCAAATAAAAAAGCCACCTTCCCAAGTCACAAACCACAGCATCAGCTTAAATAATTATACTGAAATTAATTCAATAAAAAAAAGAAAACTTCTTTATCTTCACTCGTCGTCCCGCCCCCTCACACGAAATTTGTATCAATCTGTCTCTTTCACGCGACCTGTGTTCATGCATTTTTGCCTCCGAGATGTTCGTGTTTGCTAATTAGATTATAAAAAATGATAGCGCTACGGGCGACATGGCGGCCGTGCCACGAATTAACATAACACCCGACATAAAAGAGATCACAGTAAATATATCAAGTTATGACTTTACTTACACTTTTAATTACTATAATTATCAAGTTGGCAAATGAATACATAGTAATCATATGTATATTTATTACTTTCCATATGGTTCCCCAAGAGGTGAAATAAGCCATCTAGTAAAATGGTGAAACTTTTTTCTTGGACTTTTGAGCAGTGCTTTGGAGTCGTGTTAAAAAGACAACTTACTTTTTGACTTAGATATATGTATTTTATAGTATTTTTTTTTTAATTTTTAAAAAGAATACAACTACTGGCAATGCGCCAAATATTTTAAAGTTGAAAGATCATACGAGAGAACCTTGATGAGAATTTTATTGTAAGTTACTCGAGTTCAACTCGAGGTAGATTGACATCACAAACACCCACGTCATATGTCTCAAATTTCAATTGAAAAATAAAAATTTGACATTGACCTTAACCGGGAATCGAACCCAGACCCGCCTGGTCAGTAAAGCAAGCTTATTTTTCACGATTTCGACTCCGGCCAAAATACCGCACCTCCACGACTCCGACTTCACATCCCTGCTTTTAAGTAGAATCACGTCTTTATTAGGTGTTTTGGTGAATTGCATATTTTTATTTTACGGAGATATCATTATTACAATGTGTGTGAACTTGGTTACTTCACTTTTACGATACTTTAAGACGTGTGGAATATTACAACACGTGTAACTTATTTTGTCTATAATACCGCTTGGCTCACTTCACCTCTACTTAGGCCATATATTCAGCGGTAGATTTTAAGATTAAAATTGATAATTTTGTCCATTGCGATTTTTATACATTAACTAGCTATAATAGTTCAATTCAAAACACGAAAATAATAAAAATATATATATATATTAAGCAAAGCTTTTCTTTTCTAAGAGTTTCTCAGTTCACTGTTATTAAGGGAGAGAGCTTTTATGTTAAGCCAGCCGCACACTGATCCGACCAACCATAACCAACTTAATCCCAAGTGGACGTCATCCTTAATAACATAACGTCCATAACTGACCAACCCACCTCAGCAGTGCATGGGATGAAGAGATTTAACGAAATTTAATACATTTTTTAATTTAAAATAAGGGAAGGTTTTTTTTTTAAATTTTACGATGATTTGTTGATTTTATTTAAATAATTCATGTTTACATCCCTTTTGATATATTTCTTGTATTGTTTTTTTTATATAAAATCCCCCGTGGTAAAAAGCACAGAAAGTATTTAATTCACTCAAATAATTAGTAACGTGAGATTATAAGATTAATATTTTAATTCGTTTTTTATATAATTTTCGTCATTAATTCATTCAAATCAAATAGATTTACATTAAAGTAATTTAAGATTTCGACTGAAGGTGTTTGGTGGAAATTCAATATTCAATTAGAATCGTTCAAATTATATACATTCACACAAGTTTCAAGTGCACGGATAAACTTCAGTCAAGTTCTATGTTAGTTCAAGTTCATCCGTGCACTTGAACGCCTGAAGATGCCGAAAGGCAAAACCCGGCTTGTAAGTGACGAAACTTGTGTGAATGTACGTAATTTGAACGATCTAAATTTAGGTTTATATTTTATTATTATTTTGATAAATAAACTATGATATTTAGCTTATTTTTTTTATCAAATCGCATGGTATGGTTTTGTTGCAATAATACAATAATTATTTAAAAAAATACAGAATAAATTCTTTACGTTAGTTCATAGGTAAGGGAGTTTATTATTTATAAATCATAATAAAAGAAAATATACGAAGCGAAGTATTGTTCTTGCAAAAACGTTCATGTAAATATATATTTTTTCTTCATACATTT